>OY978215.1:33607552-33627552 GCA_963854785.1 Vaccinium vitis-idaea | reverse complement strand
TGTTTTTCAAAAGTTCCCAAAGGTCCAATTTATTCCAAAAATTCACCATTTTCGTCAAAAATGTGCCAACCGGCGCGTGTCCGATACGTGAAACATAAAATTAGTTAATTCACGTGTCTAAGGGTTAATTTTATGAATTCAAGTTGGATTCGGTGTTCAAAATGATGGTTTGGGTAAAAAACACGAAGATATGGACGATCGGGGACCAAACGGGCATCAAAGGGTGGCCTAAAACCACCCCAAAACAGGGGACAGTTTCTGGAAAACAGGGGCAGCAGCTCTCTGCCCAGAAAACTGACAGATTTTCACCATTGTTGGTGTGGAATTTCAACCCAAATGCGAATGTGAAGTGTTAGGCCAAAAATTGGACATGTAGGGTGATTAATGGGCTTCAAGGGAGTGCCAAACAACCATCAATTGCAACAAACAATTACCCAACTCATAGATCACAAAATTTTGCTCAAACAAACCAACCATGAAAGGAATTCAAGAATTAGATGGAATTTGAGAGAAAGAACAAAGTATATGCTATATATCACATAAATACAACTAGAGGGAGTGGAATTTGTCTTCCTACCTCAAGGATTTTGCTTGAAATGAGTGGGTAGATGAAAACCCTAGCCTCCAATTGCTCCAACCCGAAATGTGTGCTTTCGGTGCGAAATCAATGCAACCCAAGCTTCAAAACGCGTAGAGGAGGTGATTTTAGGTGGGGTTTATGAAGGGAACTTGGGGTTTTGGTGAATCTATGAAGCTTGGAGCAAGAAAATGGAAGAGAGGAGTGAGAGAGAGGCTGTTGGGCAGAGAGAGGGAGAGAGGGGGCTGATTTTTGTAAAAATGCAAGAATATAATGCCTTATATACTCTCACCCCATTACACTTTCACCCCAAAACTTCCAAATGTACTTTAAAAAGACCCAAATGCATTTAAATGCTCTCTCTTCGGCCCCTCAAGTCAAAATTTAATTCCTCACATTTACCCAACATTATTCCGGAAAAATTATGTTAAAATACGGGTCCTTACAACTTGGATGCACAAAATGAGGGCAGTTTCTTCAACTTACCACCAGATGATTAAATACCCTGGAGTGGATAACATAGAGTGCATTAGGGGAAACCAGAAAGTGGCCGACCAGTGTTTTAACATGGTCTTGAAAAAATCCTCAAAGGCCGAGCTAGTCCAAATGGTTGAAGTTCCAGATCAGCCGACCTTGGAGGACGTTGGAGGTAACCCCACGAAGAAGATGGTGGAAGGGTTGAAGAAGATAGAGATTAAAGAGGATGATGCAGAAAGATATTTCTTGGTCGGCGAAACCCTTGCCGAACAGGAGGAGAGGGATTTGGTTGCCTTTTTGAAGGACCTGTAGACACCCCGATTTTGAACCCGAGATGCGCTCGAGCATTCCCGATGATGAGACGGGCCAATCATGACTACCCGAAACTTGTGAAAATGGCTTGAACTTGATCAAAATCAACCAAACATCGCCAAACAGTCCAAATTCACCCAAAAATAACCAAGCCAAGCAAAACCACCAACCTGCCACAAGTAACCTTGAGCGCTCAAGCTTGAGGCTTTGAGCGCTCAAACCCCTGAGAAACACCTTGAGCGCTCAAGCCTACGGCTTTGTGCTTGACCGACCGGGTGACTAAAAATAAGACAAATAAAGACGCGTCCCAAGCGTAGGACTCTCGACCAGTGTAGCACAATAAATCCGGAAGTACCGGAGTCGAACCACAGAGACGACTGAAGTGCTTGACTCAAAGTGTGGAGTGCAGTTTGAACTGGCTCTTAGGTAGCCACCCTTTGACTTTATAGAATTTATCAACTAGTTACTAAACTAATCTTACTGGTTGAATGCAAATTAATAAAGAGAGCGCAGCTGTGGGAACCTAGCATCCACGCCTAGCCTGACCAATATTTACTCGGGCCACAATTAATCCTTTTACTGATTTTAGGATACGTGAAAGGATTCCTAACAAATGCGCACCACCTGTCACCAGATTCCGTGCACATTCGAATTCCGGTAATGCTTGGGTTTGTTTGTCAGAAAAGTTTCTAGTTCCCAGAATTGCTCAAAAATTGATTTAATTTGGCTCCGAGGTGAAATATCGATTAGCATTGACGTAGGCGCCTTCGCCCCGCAGCCGCACTCAAAGCGACTACTCACTCATGCTTATACTGTTTGCAGAAAACAAATTAAACCTAAAACTAAACATGCTTAACGAATGAAATATAAGAACAATGAAGAACGATACCGTAAATTGCAAAGGAAAATTGAACTCGATTATCAATCCACAAAACAATCTGAACACTGGAATTCTGGAAATAAAACTGAAAACGGAACGCTGAACGACGAATTCTAGATCCGTAGCCGAAAACTTGTAAAGCAAAAACCTAAGGAAAATTCGTGGAACCCTAATCTGGGTTAGAACATAAGTATATATACTAATCTAGTAAACCTAATGAAAATCCAACGAAAATTCAGAAAATATTCCTCGCGGACGACCGAGACGACAGCGTTTAGTACGCCACGTAAACCATTCGGTAGCGCTACAGGCTTTTCTTGGTAGCGCTACCGCCTGCCTTATCGCGCACGTTGACCGACTGACTGCTTGTTTGACCGTTGACCATCAACTCTAACGCACCGGTAGCGCTACAGGAATTTAGGTGTAGCGCTCAAGAACCTTCTGTTCATCTTCTGCACCTTTTTGTGCCCAATTTGAGCGCTCCAGCAAAATAGGGTAGCGCTCCCGTCAACTCGGTTTAAACCCGCTAAAGAGAAAAAAATCCTACGGGCATCACTCACCAAAATGGTCTACAAACACAAAGCAATTGATTTTTCCCTTCAACTAAAATTTATATAAAAAAAAAATCCCCAAGCCAGAAAATTTATACTTTCGACTTATTATTTGGGCTAATGTTGTCTTGTTTTTAATCTTTTTATATTTAGTCCTCTTTTACTTTTACATTTTCTCTTCAAAACAAATTAGTGAAGTAAATACTCTTGATAAGAAGTTTAAAAAATTCAAGAAAGCCAAAGAGAAGATCAATTATTTGTCAATAAATTCCAAATTACTCTTTAGCATACTAATAATGTTTAAAAACATGATGTTAAGAAGAATTTATGTTATCGATTGGAACGAAGAAGGTGGTTAGGTCTCACCCAACAACATTTCTTCATTTTTGGGTTTATGTTTGATAATTAATTTTCTAAAATTATGTTCCAAAAATTTATGGGAGAACACTGGCCAACTAACTCTCAAATAATTTTCGTTTTTATTTGGTCAAGTATTGCATCTTAGGTTTTCGTTCCATGGGTATGGGTAGTTGGTGGCATTTTCGTCTAATCAAAAAAAGATTTATCTTTCCAAAACACAATTGATTACTCTACTTTAATTCCTTGTGGAAGTGGAGTAAGGTGGAGCAATTAATGTGTTCTTATCATGTGCCTTGGGGGCACATATTAACAAAATCCAATTTAAAAATAAACAAATATATAAATGCAAAGGTAAGTAATTCTAACAAGTAAAGACTTATAAAAGGGTATAGGAAAATATCAAATTATAAAAAAATAAGACTTTAGTAAAAACAAAAAACATTAAAAGATTTAAGAAATAAGTTTAAAGAAACACTACAAAGAGACTAAATTTAGACAAAAAGATTTTAAAAAAATAGTGAGGTAAAAAGAACTACAAAGGTTATATATTAAAAGTTGTAGTTGGTGTGGTGGATGGGGCGCGCGTTGCTTGAGAGGAGATCGCGGGTTCGAATTTCTTCTTTTTTTTGTTTCAGGAGTTTTGGCGAGGAAATTTTTCCTCACCAAATGGTCAGAATAGGCGAGGAAAAATTTCCTCCAATTGTTCTAAATAGGCGAGGAAAACAATATTTCCTCGCCAATTGGTCAGAATAGGCGAGGAAAAATTTCCTCAGCAATTGTTCTGAATAGGCGAGGAAAACAAAATTTCCTCGCCAATTGGTCCGAATAGGCGAGGAAAACTTTCCTCGCCAATTGTTCCGAATAGGCGAGGAAAACAAAATTTCCTCGCCAATTGGTCCGAATAGGCAAGGAAAACTTTCCTCGCCAATTGTTCCGAATAGGCGACAAAAAATTTCCTCGCCAATTGGCAGATTAGGCGAGGAAATTTATTTTCCTCGCTAGAATACCTTTTGCGACGACCTTTTGGCGAGGAAACCTGGCGATAAAATTTTTCCTCGCCAATTCCTTTAGCGAGGAAATTTGGTTCTTTGGCAAGGAAACTCAATCCTCACAGTAGACATTTTTTCTTGTAGTGATATGTGGTACAAACGCCTACTATTTTGTGCGAATGCGGAAAGGGAAGAACAATGAAACATGGGATGCTTAAGGACATACTGTGCACAATGTGGAAACATCTACTCAAACTTGCTTATGGTGCAGAAAATACTCAAACAGGGATGCCAGATATATGCATGTGAACAAGTTAAACAGGCAACAACAAGACCAAAAATCTAGCATGCTCATCTAACTCATACAATCAAGCATAACAATCGTATCCCCACACTCAAAAATTAACCAAAATTCAAAAATGACCCCTACACCACTAACAACGCTCAAAATAAAATACGTGTACAAAGTACACCCCTTCCCCCAACTTGAAAATTGCTCTGTCCTCAGAGCATGACGACAAAACATAAAAAGAGAAGAACAAGGGAAAGAGATGGACCGACAGATGGCAGCCAACCATCACGACCCCGGCCGATGTATGGGGAATTTGCCACCATTGTCGCTGTTCGTCATCAGAACTGCTCCCAAGATCCGCTCCTTCGGACCGAAAGAGGTCCACAGCTAGTCACACAGAGCCGCGCCGAAGCTTTATTGGACTGACAACCGCCACGTTTCGTGGCACCCCTGCTCACTCACTCCGGCGGAGAGGCCCAAACTACCAAGGCTGGTGTGGTAGCATGCTCGTCCTGCAAAAGACTGAAGAACCAACTACCTACTAGGCAACAAATGACGTTAGTACCGCCCGCTCGTGGAAGCCGGGCCACAACAAGAAAGAAAACAAATAAAGAACACCACACCAGACCTTCACGCAGTCTCACGTGTCATACTTTTCTCCCCATCCCCCAACTTGAATTGAAGAGTGGGTGGCTATACAAGACCATCAGAAAATTTTTATTTTTATTTTTTTTAGAAAAAATAAAAACAGACACGGACAGATACCAATCGCCCTTACTAACCGGAGCTGGGCACACGATCCTTCTTTTAATAGCGGCGTGCGAAGCTATGAAAACCCAAGTCAATGATGGGTACCCCTAAGGCTAGGGGTCGGGTCCACACTCAATGAAAAGCATGGTACGCGTGAGCTACCCGTCAGCAACTTCCTCTCTTGATCCTCCTCAAGGGATGAGGAGATCACAACCGGATAAGTATCATCGTCCTTCAAAAAGGCGTACTTGAGCGTGTCCGGCAGAGGCTTTAACTCTGGTTTAGGTGGCTGGACCAAAGACGGAAGAACCTTGGGCGGAGGGTTGCCCAGAGGCTCGAACATTGGGTCATAAAAGACCCCACAAACTTCCTTTACTGAATCCTCGACATTTAACGGCTCTAGTAGACTGCCTACCTTTGGAGAATCTAGAGATGAAGCCTTCTCGGCGATAAGAGCAATCTCCAGAGGATCCTTATACAAGACTGGATCGATGTGCTCCTGAACGAGCGGGTCGATCAAACTCACCTCTTCTACCTCCTCATCAAAAGTACTAACGCTATAGACATCCACCTCCATTTTCTCCTCGCCAACAGATAACTGGACCTTGCCAGTTTTGCAATTCATGACAGCATTGGAGGTGGCTAAGAAAGGACGACCTAGAATGATGGGAGTCTTCTCTAAAACCTCAGGATTTAAACAGGTGTCTAGGACAATAAAATCTGCAGGGAATTGGAACCCACCTACCTGAATCATCACATCTTCTACCACTCCCTTCGGTACCCTAACACTCCGGTCTGCCAACTGCAGTGTGACAGGAGTAGCTCTCAGATCGCCTAGGCCTAGCCTCAAGTATGCGGAATAAGGGAACAAGTTCACACTCGCTCCTAAATCTAATAACGCTTTATCAAAAGTCTGCCCTGCGATAGCTATGGGAATGGTGGGACACCCTGGATCCTTGCACTTGGCAGGAATCTCAGTCTCAATAATGGAGCTCACTACCTCAGTCAGAACCACATTGTTCTGACTCTTGCGCTTAGTCGTGCAAAGGTCCTTCAGCACCTTCGCACACTGTGGGAAAGACTCAATTGCCTCCATTAAAGTAATAGGGAATTGCACCCTCTTAAAAAGTTCTAGCATCTTATGGTTCATGCTCTGCTTAGGCTTCACCGCCAGCCTTTGGGGAAATGGAGCTAATGGTATTGCTGGCGGCGTTTGAGTCGTGGGGGCCGCGACAGCAGGCTCCACCACCTCAGGTGACTTCTCAACACTCTCAGGAGTTGCGCGTGGTGCATCAACCGGCTCCGGGGGTGGAGCTGGTTTCTGCTTTGGCGGGATGGACTTGTCAATCTCCTTCCCATTTCTAAGAATGGTGACCGACTTGGCTTCCTCCTGATTTTGACCCTTAACATTCGGACCTGAAGAATTTCCCAAGTAATGGGCTCCCGCTGTACTACCCTGGGCTGGAAACTTGCCCTTCTCCTGCTGCATTTGACTAATAATCGCAGTGAGTTGGGACATCTGAGTGGCAAGGGCTCCTATTTGCTGCCCCGTTTCCGTCTGGAATGTCATCTGTGATTGCATCATGGAGTTGACATTCTCCTCTAACTTATGGTCTCGAGCAACCACCTGCGAATAACCTGGGGGAGGACCACGAGTGGATGGACCTGCCCCCTACCAGGCTGTTGCTGATAGTGGTACGGAATGACTTGGCCCTGCGGAGGCCTGAAAGACTGGGACTGGGAAAATTGCTGCGGCGGAGGTAGCGCAAGGGGTTGAGCTTGTCCTCCACCTACAGGTCTGGACTCAGACCACCCAAAGTTAGGGTGATCCCTCCATCCTGGATTGTAAGTATTAGAAAATGGATCCCAAGTCCTAACTGCATTGACCTCCTCTTGATTGAACTGACTTGCCCCTTTGGCTGCTAGAAACCCAGGGCAAGCGGTCGCGATGTGCCCTTTGCATTCACACCACACACAGACTTCCTCTACACTGACCTCATGGACTGGACGAGTCTGTCTCACTTCTAATTCTTCTAACCTCTGAGCCATTTTCTCAACCTGAGCCTGGAGTCGCTGGTCACGAATGGTGACAGGGACAATTGTGGACCCCGAAGGTCCGGCTCGATCAAAATCAGATGGTTCCAAGGCTCTCTGCTTATCAGCTAGGTCATCTAAGAAATCCCACCCCTGGTCGGCTGTGTTGGACAAGAAATCATCCCCTTTGCAAGAATACTCTATGTGCTGGACGGTCTCTGCGTTGAGACCCAGGTGGAAAAACTCGACTAGTTGAATCCTCTCAAAGCCATGGTGTGGCAGTCTGAGGATTAATTCCTTAAAGCGCTCCCAGGCCTTGAGAAACGACTTGCCTCTCTCCTGTCTAAAACCTTGGATTTGACGCCTAAAACTCGTAGTCTTAGCCTCAGAGAAGTACTTCCGATAGAAAGCGTCGCGCACTTGCGCCCAGGTGGAAAAAGATTGAGACTTTTGCATCCTAAACCACATTAGTGCGCCATCCTTTAGTGTTGCCTCAAACAGCTTGAGACATGCATTCTCGTATTGGGTATTGGACGCAAGGTTGCGCACCAATCCCCCGAATGTCCGCACATGTTCGTATGGGTCATCGCACTCCCTCCCATAGAAATTAGGGAGGCTATTCAGGACACCTGGTTTAACAGTGAAAGCATTACGTGCCTCTTGTGTCTCACGAGGAAACACAATGGGTCCTTCAGGAGTGGACCTCTCTGGGTAAAGGTGTTGCCTCAAGGATGGTTGTTGCACTACTCGCTGGTCAGCCATCTCACCTACCTCTGACTCTAACTCTGACTCTGACTGGTAAAGTGGATTACTGACGCTAACTAACTCAAAAGGTAATTCAATATAAAGACCACTAATGGGAATAGACTCTGCCTGAGCTAGGTCTGACTTCGAACTAGAAGATGAAATACTAGGAGACGCAGGCTGACCCGACGCCAGTTCTCGTCGAACTAAACGGTGCGTAGGGTCATGAAAATAAGGAGGGTCCTGCATAGGAGAACCCTTCTTACCTCTACCTATGATGACTAAACTAAAAGACAAAACTAAACTATGACTCTACACCTCTGAACACTCGCTGTCGTCCCCGGCAACGGCGCCAAAAATGCTTGACCGACCGGGTGACTAAAAATAAGACAAATAAAGACGCATCCCAAGCGTAGGACTCTCGACCAGTGTATCACAATAAATCCGGAAGTACCGGAGTCGAACCACAGAGACGACTGAAGTGCTTGACTCAAAGTGTGGAGTGCAGTTTGAACTGGCTCTTAGGTAGCCACCCTTTGACTTTATAGACTTTATCAACTAGTTACTAAACTAATCTAACTGGTTGAATGCAAATTAATAAAGAGAGCGCAGCTGTGGGAACCTAGCGTCCACGCCTAGCCTGACCAATATTTACTCGAGCCACAATTAATCCTTTTACTGATTTTAGGATACGTGAAAGGATTCCTAACAAATGCGCACCACCTGTCACCAGATTCCGTGCACATTCGAATTCCGGTAATGCTTGGGTTTGTTTGTCAGAAAAGTTTCTAGTTCCCAGAATTGCTCAAAAATTGATTTAATTCGGCTCCGAGGTGAAATATCGATTAGCATTGACGTAGGCGCCTTCGCCCCGCAGCCGCACTCAAAGCGACTACTCACTCATGCTTATACTGTTTGCAGAAAACAAATTAAACCTAAAACTAAACATGCTTAACGAATGAAATATAAGAACAATGAAGAACGATACCGTAAATTGCAAAGGAAAACTGAACTCGATTATCAATCCACAAAACAATCTGAACACTGGAATTCTGGAAATAAAACTGAAAACGGAACGCTGAACGACGAATTCTAGATCCGTAGCCGAAAACTTGTAAAGCAAAAACCTAAGGAAAATTCGTGGAACCCTAATCTGGGTTAGAACATAAGTATATATACTAATCTAGTAAACCTAATGAAAATCCAACGAAAATTCGGAAAATATTCCTCGCGGACGACCGAGACGACAGCGTTTAGTACGCCACGTAAACCATTCGGTAGCGCTACAGGCTTTTCTTGGTAGCGCTACCGCCTGCCTTATCGCGCACGTTGACCGACTGACTGCTTGTTTGACCGTTGACCATCAACTCTAACGCACCGGTAGCGCTACAGGAATTTAGGTGTAGCGCTCAAGAACCTTCTGTTCATCTTCTACACCTTTTTGTGCCCAATTTGAGCGCTCCAGCAAAATAGGGTAGCGCTCCCGACGGGTTTTGAACACCTCCATGCAAAATTCGCTCGCCTTTAACTTCTGATCGACGTGTATGTCCTTCTAATGCCACGGAATCACACTCATGCCCTTCGAATACCTGCAAATTACGCTTAACACCCAAAAGCACCACGCGCACATATTAAACGGAAAATAAAGCTCAAACGCACGTCTAACATGCTAAATCCACTCATGCCCTTCGAATACCTGCAAATTACGCTTATCACTTTGAGCGCTCAACTCTGATCCCAGTCAGGAATCTGCAGAGTATCTCATCATGAGATTTTCTGCATGGGAGCGTCTGGGGTGATCTTCTACGATCCTAATACGTATAATACACTCTAACACAACCCTAAAACTACACCTAAAACTACCCCTAACCCACTTTCAAATACAAACCCACTCTCTCTCTCTCTACATTTCCCTCCCACTCACTCTATAAAAACCAACCTCTACCCCTGGTTTTGGGGTGGCTGATAGAAATACACCCACTCTCATACTCCAGCTCTCTCAAACATCCTTTCTCTCACTCTACAAAACCACCCACTCACCATTCAAACCACTCACAAAAACCACTCTTCAAACTCTAAATTCGTTCTTTGATCATCAATCAATCACATACATTGCCTCACACGTCTAGAATACCAACCAAAAACACCCAGAATCAGCCACTTCCAAGCCAAGAATCAAGCTCAAGCCTTGATCATTTTCAAAAAGGTAGTCAAATATGTGAAGACCTCACTGTTTTGGTCCTTCTGAGGAAGACCAGTGGGTCCAAGCAAGCTTTATGTACTTGCATTGGGCTTACAGGGTCTAAAATAACCAAACAAAACACTTTCAAAATCTGCAGTTACAACAGGGGTTGAGCGCTCAAGCCTTAGGCCTTGAGCGCTCAAGCCCAGTTTTGAACAGTTTCTGTTTTGCTGACTTTTGTGCTTCCTCTTGGTTTCGATCGTTATTTAATAGTTAACTATGTTCATGTAACTTTCAAAACAGCTTATTTCTACCTCAAAATCACGTGCATGAGTGTAAGTTAACTATTTTATGATGATCAAACATAAAAATCTTTGCAAATCTCATAGTAAAGAGTAAAACAGTGACTGTTCAACTTCAAATACCTTTTATCTGTACATTTATGGTCCTGAGAATCACCCAAAATCTATTTTCAAGTCAAAAATCAGAAAGCCATATGATGGCTTGAGCGCTCAAAGTCATGCCTTTGAGCGCTCAAGCTGTTCTTGGCTCATTTGTTGGTTGCTGGTGGTTTCGATGATGGATCATGGTTTAGTTTATTTCTGGTGTGAGTGAGTTGTTATTCCTGTGCTTGTGATCTGAATCCTTCTCTCTCTTCCATTTTCAAGTGTTTCCTTTGCTAATTTTGTGATGATCCTTGTTGTTTCATCATTCTTTGAGAAATCAAACCCTTTTGTTTTAATCTGTTTATCTGTGAAAAGTGTTTACAAATGTTTGATCTTGCAAAGAATGAGAAGAGAAGTTGTAAAATGGGTCAAAATCACAGAAGTCAGGAACTGGTTTGAGCGCTCAATCCATGAGCCTTGAGTGCTCAAACTGGTTTGGGAGGTTGAGCGCTTAAGCCATCAACCTTGAGCGCTCAACCCCCATTCTGGGATCCAGATTGCAAGTCAATTTATTAAGTCTCATGTTCATAACTTCTTGTGTTGTTATATAGTTTTTGTTATTATCGCCCCCTGTAAATATTTGTTGTAGTTTTCCTTTATCATTATCACCATTTCCATGTAAATCATCATGTACAAGCATCCACGATAAGTTCACATTTTGTATTCTCTTACTATCTACGTGATTCCCATCCTCGATTCCCCATTTTCGTGATTAGAATTAAATTTCAAACATTTCCAAAATCCCACAAAATATCGAGTAGAGACCGGTTCACGAACCGGGCGAGAGGGGTGCCGTAAAACCCTTCCCCTCTCGTAACCAAACCCCCGAATCCGAGAAATATTTGGTTCCGCCATGATCAATGAAGTCTTTTTCAAATGGACAAACGAGTCATATTTTTATCGGTTCCTCGGGTTCGGACCTCAAATCCGGGTGGCGACTCTAATAACCACAATCTTTTCAAATGTAAAACCGAACCATCTCCGTGGGCCGTCCACAGGACCATATTGACGTTTTCTCGTGGACTCCCCAGGAGATGCCTGGGATAAACCCCGAAGTGATCTGCTGTAAGAACCCGTATGAAAAATCACTTTTTGGAGAAGTTTCGATTTGGCCGATAAAAAATGCCGGTAATTGTTCCTTGGATTTTTCTAATCACAACGGTATAATCGGAAGTTATTTTTAAGTAAGGCAAAGTCATCTTTCGCCTATTTTATTCGGAGAAAAATCTGCCGTTTTTCAGTTTTGTACTAAAAGTGGGGGGATGAGATTTTGATGTGATTAGAATTTTAAAATTTTCGAAATGTCATTGTTTCCAAATGGGGGGTACTTCCTTATTTTCATAAATAAATTAAAGTAAAGAAATTCTTTACTTAAGTTTGGTTTATGAAAATAAGTATTGTGGTCACATACTATATACACAAGTGACATTTGGGTGTGAGGGGTAATTAGGGGGTTATAATAAGTAGTGTGGGGCAAATTTGCAAAAAAACAAAATATCTCACTCTCCCTCTCTCCTCCACCGATCGGCTCACCCTCCCTCTCTCTTCTCCTCCATTTTTACTCACTTCAAGCTCAAAACTCTCCCTCCCCACTCAATCTCTTCAAGAACCAAGGCCATATTCACGTTCTACGCACCATGGGGAGCTTGGGTCACCTTGGATTCACACCGGGAGCACATAATTCGGGATTTGGGGCTAGGGTTTCATTCATCTCCATTTTTCAAGCAAATCCTTGAGGTAGGGGAACAATGTCTACTCTCTCTAGTTATATGCTTATGATTTGTTGCACATACTTGATTTTTGGCCTCAATCTCCTTGAATTTCATGTTTTCCCCAATTTGTGTGGGTTTTTCCACTTTGATTTCTTGATCTATGAATTTGCTTGTTGATTGGTGAAATTAGGAGTGAAATTGACCTCCCTCCATGTTTAATTGTTGCCTAGCATTTCCAATTTGAGCCTAAACTATCTCTATTGTGATTGGGTTGAAATTCCACACCCTAAGGGTGAAAATCTGCTCAGATTACTGTTCATAGCTGCTGCCCCTATAATTTCCAGCCACTGCCCCTGTTTTTGGGGTGATTTTCGGTCACCCTTTGATGTCCATTTGGTCCCCGATCGCTTATTCCTTCATAAAATTGACCTTTGGCATCACTTGCAACCATGTTTTGACTCGAGGACTTTGATTTTATAAACAAATATGTCATTTTGCATCACATGAAAGTTTGATGGTTTTTAGAAAGTGTGGGTGTGTGTGCGCGTCACCCTTTTTATCGAAAGATGTGAAATAATGAAATGAAATTTGGAAAACGGACTTGTTATGAAAGTTTTGATGAAATGTTTGGGATAATGGGATATTCTTAAACCGATACCATCATTTGGTAAATTTTTTTGATAAAGGCACGCGGGGCCTATGGAACCTGGCAGAGGCACGCGGGGCCTATGGAACCCGGCAGAGGCACGCGGGGCCTACGGAACCCGGTAGAGGCAGGCGGGGCCTATGGAACCCGGCCGAGGGATTAAATCCCTAGTACTAAATGAACATGATGATTTTTCTTCAATGAAAGAAATGAGAATTGAAGTTTTGGACTATCCTTAAAGTTTTGTCGAAACTCGTTTTGTAAACTTGATTTTGACTTGTGTGATGAACTTGGGTGGTTGGGTGAAATGAAATGGATATTTGGGTTATATTTTGGACACTTAGAAAGGACTTTTGAAAACATGAGTTGTGGGTGGATACTTGGAAATCACTTGGATACGTTGAAACTTTCTAAATTCTTCCTTTCTTCCTCCATGACTTGGATACTTGGACTCGCATATGAATAACCGTTTGACATATCTTACCCTCATGTGCATGCATCATATTCATATACCTAGCGTTAGTAGAATAGTTCTCCTACGAGCAAGTGTGCTCACCCTATCATTTTCAGGTACCCAGCTTTGATCGTGCATGGTTTGGAATGCATGACTTGGATGATGAGCATACATGGCATGGAGTTATTTACTTCATCTTCTACGCATTTAAACTTTCTTTTGGGGAGATGTTAATGTAACTCTAATTTCCTTTACCATCTTTTGACTTTGGATTTGTAAAAACTTATGAGATATTATTTCGACTTCACCTTGGGGGCAAGGGTGCCCAAATATTTGAATCACAGGATGTTATTTTAATTTCACCTTTGGGGCAAGGGTGCCCAAACTTTATTATTTGATTACACCTTTGGGGCAAGGGTGCCCAAACATTTGATAGCCGTTGGGCTAAGGATGTACTCTATTTATGGAAATCTTTATCTTTTAACTTGGTTATTGTTTGAGATTCTTTTATTTATGTTTTAAAAAAAAAAATGAGGGCGTGACATCTGCCACCACTTGAACGTGGATCCTCAACATAAACCCGTTGTGCAAAAGGCGAGAAGATCGGCACCACAGCACGCAGACGCTGTGATTGAAGAGGTAGATCGGCTGCTCGAAGCGGATGCCATACGAGAGGTGAGCTATCCAGACTGGCTGGCTAACACAGTTGTGGTCAAGAAGAAAGACGGGAAATGGAGAGTCTATGTCGATTTTACTAGTCTCAACAAAGCATGCCCCAAAGACAGCTTTCCCCTTCCCAGGATTGATCAACTAGTAGATGCCACGTCAGGGTTTGAAAGAATGAGTTTCCTTGACACATATCGAGGATATCATCAAATAGCTATGTATGAACCCGACCAGGAGAAAACGTCCTTCATCTCGCCAAGAGGCCTCTACTTCTACAAAGTCATGCCGTGTGGGCTAAGAAATGCTGGAGCGACTTACCAAAGACTGGTTACTAAGATGTTCAAGGATCAGCTCGACAAGACCACGGAAGTCTATATAGACGATATGGTGGTGAAAAGCAAGGTGAAGACCGATCATGTCGCCGACCTGAAGGTGACTTTCAACATATTAGGGAAATACAAGTTAAACCTGAATGCCTCAAAGTGCGCTTTTGGGGTCAGCTCGGGAAAGTTCCTAGGACACTTGGTGACAGAAAGGGGGATTGAGGCCAACCCAGATCAGATTACTGCGCTTCAGAATCTCCAAAGCCCTAGGACCACGAAAGAGGTCCAAAGACTAACAGGGATGGCAGCAGCTCTGAACCGTTTTATTAGTAAGTCCTCAAATCGTTGCAGGCCATTCTTTCAACTTCTAAAGAAGAGAGAAGGATATGAGTGCGGAGCCGAGCAGGAGCAGGCTTTCCAGGAGTTAAAGGTTTATTTATCATCACCACCCTTGCTCTCTACTCTAGAAGCTGGGGAGCGGTTGATACTATAACTAGCGGTATCCGAGAATGCAGTCAGCTCGGTTCTCCTACGAATAAAGGGGATAGAGCAGGCTCCAGTCTATTTCGTAAGCAAAACCTTTTTATACGCAGAAATGCGGTATTTACCATTGGAAAAATTGGTATATGCTTTTGTCACTACTTCAAGAAAGCTGCCACATTACTTCTTACAGCATCCCATTACTGTGTTTACTGAATATCCACTAAGGGCTTTGCTTAGGAAGGCAGATTTTTCCGGCAGAATCTCCAAGTGGTCAATAGAGCTGAGCCAATTTGACCTTGATTATCAGCCCAGGACGGCAATCAAAGGGAAAATTTTGGCTGATTTTGTAGCTGAGTTCACTCCAACAATAGCTCCACCACCACCGACTCTCCACGAGAAGGAGCAACGCATCATCCCTGAGCAACCAACAAGAAAGGTCGAGCTAGATCCAGAAGAATGGAGACTCTATGTTGATGGGTCAGCATGCAACAAGGGCTCTAGAGCAGGAGTGGTGTTCTTCTCCCCGGAAGATTTGGTGCTAGAGCAGGCACTAAGGTTGGGATTTAGTGCCACCAACAATGTGGCGAAATATGAAGCCTTGCTCGCTGGACTAAGGAGTGCCCTAGAACTCAAGGTAAATAAGTTAAGAGTATTCTGTGACTCACAATTAGTTGTTAACCAGCTTTCAGAAGAATATGCTACGAAAAGCGAGAAGATGGCTCCGTACTCAGAAGAGGCCAAGGATTTGCTTGACAAATTTGACAGAGTCCACATCCAACAAATCAGCTCGGGCAAGAATAGGCATGCAGACTCACTGGCTTGCTTGGGGTCAGCAATCAAAACAGAGTACCGCCGCACGGTGGCTGTGGATTATTTGAGCGAACCGAGCATTGGCCGAGCAGTGGAGATTGTGATGGAAACAGAGTTTGGGCTGAGCTAGATGGACCCAATAGTGGCATACCTACGAGATGGGACCTTGCCAGAAGACAAGAGGGAAGCTCACAAGATCAAAACCAAGTCAGTACGCTTCTGGCTCTCTCCAGAAGGTAAGCTTTATAGAAAGTCTTTTCTTGGCCCATATTTATTGTGTGTACACCCAGCTCTAGTCCAGAAGTTCCTCCATGAGATCCATGCTGGAACATGTGGAGGACACACGGGTGGGAGGTCCATAGCCCACTGAGCAATATCACAGGGTTATTGGTGGCCTTACATGCAAGAGGATGCAAAGGCCTTTGTTAAGACTTGTGAGAAGTGTCAGATGTTTTCTCCTCTAATCCGAGCACCAGCGGAGGATCTGTTACCTCTAACCAGCCCGTGGCCGTTTGCCCAGTGGGGACTGGACATCGTGGGTCCTCTCCCCATGGCAACAGGGAAATGAAAATTCCTACTCATTGGCACGGATTACTTCACTAAATGGATAGAGGGTGAAGCTCTGGCCAAGATTAAAGAAGCTATGGTGGAGAAGTTCGTGTGGAACAAGATTATCACACGATTCAGAGTAACTTATCCCATCATCTCAGACAATGGGTCCCAGTTCGGCAGAAAGTTCAAAGCATTTTGTGCTCAGTACGGTATCAGAAACTACTATTCAACCCCAGCTTACCCACAGAGTAATGGGCAAGCAGAAGCTTCAAACATGACCAACCTTAAGAGTCTTAAGAAGAGGTTGGAAAATAAGAAGGGAAAATGGCCAGACAAGCTACCAGCCGTGCTCTGGGCATACAGGACCACCCCTCGGCGATCTACGGGAGAGACGCCATATTCCCTTGCTTATGGGACAGAGGCAGTGATTCCATTAGAGATAGGCTTGTCGACCATTCGCACTACTCTTGTGCAGTCAGGAGGCAACGACAAAGCCTTGGCCGAGCAGCTCGACCTTGCCGAGAAAAAAAGAGAGCGTGCACTTATTACATTGGCAGCATATCAGGAGCAGCTGCGGAGAAGTTACAACAAGAAGGTGCAGCCAAGAGAGTTCAAGATTGAGGATCTAGTCCTGAGGAAAGTCTTGGCCAACACCAAAGTATCTACCGACGGAAAGCTTGGGCCGAACTGGGAAGGCCCATATAAGATCATTGGGATTGCTGGCATTGGGGCCTATCGTTTGGCCGACCTGGATGGAGACCCAGTACCACGACCATGGAATATCTAGAACCTACGAAAATTCTACCAGTAATTTGATTATGGAATATCCAATGCGTAGATCACGCGATTTTAGGAAGGTTTAATGAAGGGGTTTTGGTTGGAGACTTGTTTTGATGGAGTTTGGTAACAGAAATGGAATGGAGTTTCAATGGAGGAGAGAGGGAGGAGAGAAGGGCTGATTTTGGGGAAGCGAGGGGAAGGTGTTTTGTTCTCCTCTCACTCACACCACACAACACTTAAAGCCATACACACCACACACTTAAACAAATTACACTAAAAGCCCAAAAGTGGCTTGTGTAAACCAAAGTGGTCCCACCTCACACAATACACTATATGATCCAACACTTAGTCATTTTATCATTTCACGCAATTCCTCACATTACCCCGATGTTATTTATGAAAAATAAATATGATTTTCCAAGTCTTTACATTCTACCCTCCTTGCAAAAATTTTGTCCTCAAAATTTGCTTAAGCAATCAATCAACAATCATAAATACAATGCATGAAAGTAGGATATGTATCCGACACCGTGTCCGATACAAAACAACAAAATCACCAGGTACTCACATTGATTATGCCAAAAATAGCTCTGGATACTTCTCTTTCATCTCATCCTCTCTTTCCCATGTTCCTCGCTCCCGAAGTTATTTCATAGTACCCGAACTAACCGAATCGATTTACCCCTCAGTGTTTTCTCTTGTGTGTCCATGACCCGTATCAGTTTCTCCCCATAAGACACATCGGCCTCTAGCTCTAATTTAGACCATTCTAGTACATGTGATGGATCCGGCTTGTACTTCTTCAACATCGATACGTGAAACACATCGTGAATCCCCAATAACCATGGCGGTAAAGCCAAGTGATACGCGACTTCCTTAATCCTCTCACCCAATCCTCTCAATAATATCAAAATGACCCAATATAACGCGGTGATAACTTGCCCCCTCGTCCAAAACGTGATAAACCCCGACGCGGTAATATCTTGAGAAATACATGATCTACCACTTCAAAGGATAATGGACGTCTACGGCGGTTGGCATAGCTCTTTTGACGACTTTAAGCGGTTAACAAGCATTGACGAATCACTTTGACCTTCTCGGTTGTTGCTTCTTGCAAGGCCTTAAGCCTTTGGCGAATCAATCTCATGCTATCGGCGGTTTCATTAACTAGTTCGGGCCCCACTAATGTCGCTTCTCCCAATTCGGTCCAACACACCGGTGATCTACACGGCCTACTGTACAATGCCTCGAAAAGTGCCATCTCGATGCTCGATTGGTAACTATTGTTGTAGGCGAACTCGACTAAGGGTAAATGATCCTCCCAGCTATCCTGAAAATGCATCACGCATGCCCGTAACACATCCTCCAAAATTTGAATCATTCTCTCGGATTGCCCTTCAGTTTGTGGATGATACGCGGTGCTAAACAACAAATTGGTTCCAAGAGTAGCTTGCAAGATTAGCCAAAATCGAGCGGTGAAACATGGATCCCTATCGGACACAATCGATACCAGAACCCCGTGAAGTCGAACAATCTAATGGATATACAAATGGCTAAGTGCTTCTACCGTATCGGTGACTTGAATCGGCAAAAAGTGAGCGCTCTTGGTGAATAGGTCAACTATAACCCATATAGCATTATGCCCCCTAGGCGATCTCGGTAAACCCATCACGAAATCCATGGTCACGTTTTCCCACTTCCACTTGGCTACCGGTAATGGTTGTAATTCTCCCGCCGGTCGTTGATGCTCCGCTTTTACTTGTTGGCGCGTAAGACACCGCGATACAAAAGTAGCTATGTCCCGTTTCATCCCTGGCCACCAAAATTGCCTACATATATTATGATACATTTTCGTTCCACCCGGATGCACGGCTAACGGTGAATGGTGAAACTCTCGCAAAATCTCATCCCGACATTCAATATGTGCAAATAGCTTGCCTTTGAAATGTAAACTTTGGTCGGCGTGAATCATCCACCCATTCAGTGCTTCCCCGCTAAGGAATTTGACCCAAAAGTTGCCTGCTTCTTCATCTGTTTGTTGTGCTTCAATAACCCGAGTAGCCGGATGTAGTGCCAAACCAGAGCCACACCACAACCAAGCTCAGATCCAACGCCCTGATCCAAAAAATGCGAGCTATTCACCGTTACGCATAACCGGTGAAACCCAACAATCACACCGGTGGCAAGGAGATTCAGACACCGGAGAGAGGAAAGAGACTGGAAGAGAAAATGACGACAATGCCTAACGACGCTGCCATGCACCAACGCCGCAGAAACCTGCCACAAAAATAGAAAAAATGAAAAGAGAGAGAGAGAGGGAGAGAGGAAGAGAGGAAGAGTGATGCAGGGAGGCGTGTTGAAATAAGAACGCGCAACAAGGACAATCATGAATTTTGTCTGAACTAGAGGTACTCCCTCCTTGAACAAACGATTAGAGAAAAACTCTCAATTTTCATTAATCAATAAACAACTGAATTCTGCCATTAGGCTTACAATGATACTTATAGGGCCAATGTAACCCTAATCCAACTAGGAATGAAATAACAAACCCTAATCCAACTAGGAATCAAATAACATACCCTAATCCAAGTAGGAATTAAAAATACTCTGGAACACTTATTTTTAAAATTGTAATATTCCTAACAAAATTAATAAAATAAAAATAAGGAAAACTTAAAACACTATTTTTAAATAATATAAATTTTCACTCTGCATCATTCTCTCCGGCTTGAAGAAACTCGTCCTCGAGTTTATAAAGTAGAAGTCGTCGAATCTTGTCCGCGTTGATCTTGTACTTCAAGTTGATTTTTCCGAACCCAAATTTCACAAAGGAATCTTGAAATTCTGAAGGAATAATTTTCATTAAAAAAGCAAATTCACCTTCCTTCTCGATCAAAATAAATGGACTTTTAGTGTCTTCAACAAATTCCCAAAACGGATCAACACATTCGTTAGTACTCTTGTCAACACTCTTGTCAAC